>VNKC01004485.1:0-31695 GCA_008042775.1 Drosophila pectinifera | reverse complement strand
TGGCGGTTCGAGTGGCGGCGGTGGCGGTGGAGCTGGCGTGCTTGGAGCAGGCGGTGGAGGCGGTGGTGGTGGCGGTGGGAGTGGCAATGGCGGCTCTTCATCCGGCTCCTCGGGCAGCAAGTCTAACAAGTCGCGAAAGGAGAAGCGAGCAGCCCAACAGCAGCAACAGCAGCAACAGAGCCTGGCCAACAGCTTGAATGCGGCTGCAGCGGCCGCTGCTGCAGCTGCGGCCAATAATCCAGCGGCAGCGCTGGCCAGCATGCATGGATTTGGCGTGGTGCCGGGCACCAGCATGTCGCAGTCGGTGAGCACGGGCAGCGGCTCGATATCCACCAACAGCGGGCATGGTGGCTACAAGGTGAGTTTTGGGATTTCCTCTTCGAATATTCAATTAATTCTTTCCGTTTTTCCTTGCAGAGCACGGCCAGCGCTTATGGCAAACCCTCGACAATGACGAGCAGCAGCAGCCTGGCCAGCAATCCTGGCTCTGCCTACGATCCGGTGACTTTGCACAAGGAACTGCTGGCCATGCAGGCCGTGGCAGCTGCTGCCTCCTCCGGCTCGGGTTCGGGCGGTGGTTCTTCCTCCAAGAAATCTGGCGGCGGTGGGGGCTCGTCCTCTTCCTCCTCCCTGCACGGCCATGGCATGGGAATGGGCGGCGGCATCATGTCCAGCGGCAAGGCGTCCACCAGTGTCAGTGCCAGCAATGCCTCGTTGGGCGGCATGCATCCCAGTTTGGCCAGCAGCAATCCACTGATGTCACCACACTCGGCCTCTTCCTCATCGTCTGGCAAGGATCGGGACAAAAACAATCCCTCGCTCAATGCCCTGAACTCGTTGTCACAGTTTGGAGCCTTGGGGATGACGCCGCAGCAGAGCATGCAGGCGGCAATGAATGCCTTCGCGGCCAGTACTGGAGTGGCCCCTCCCTCGGCCACGATCACCTCCTCGCCGCATTCCTCATCTTCCTCGCAGCAGCAGCAGCAACTGGGCGGCAATAGCTCGGGTTCCGGGGGCAAGGGATCCAGCGCCAAGGATTACATGATGGGGTAAGTGGAACTTAATGAGAATATGCCCAAAAATATGTATCTAATGTATATATTCCTTCTCCAGCACTGGCAGTGATCATCCATCTCTGCTAGGGGTACGCTTGCCGCCGGACACGGAGATTATCAAGTATACGTCCTCCATCGTGGGACCCAAGATACCTGGTACTACATCCCGTGGTCGCAAAAAGACTATATCCGAAACAGAAACCACACAACAGAAACATCAACAACAACAACACCAACAACAGGCAGAACAACACTTACTCCAACAACAACAGGCACAACAAGCACAAAAAGAGCTCGATAGCACCACAAATGCCATTTCCTCTCTGCTTGCATTTCCAGGTCTCAGTCCCGCAAAACGGGCTAGACTCGAAATGGAGTACGCAGCAATGGCTGCGGCAGCCCAGCAGCAGCATCAGCAGGCGCAGCAGGCACAGCAGCATCACCACCAGCAGCAACAACAGCAGGCGGCACAGCAGCAGGCTCAGCTCCAGGGAATGCTTGGAGCAGCAGGTATCTCTGGCATGGCAGGACTTGCCGGTTTGCAGGGCGTGGGCGTGGGCAATCCGCTCGATCAGTTGACCGTAAGCAAGGCCAGCTCCTCGACAACCACCAGTTCCAGCTCCTCGGCAACCGGAAGCAATCTGCTCAATCAGAGCTCCTCCAGTGACCGCGTGGAGGTTATCAAACTGCCACCAACCATCACTTCCAATGGCGCTTACAATCTATCCAGCAAGGGCAAGGAGATCCATGACCTGACCACCACCGATCACGCCCCGACCTCCGGCGGTGTGAATCTCAGTCTGAAGGCCAACAATGCGAACGCCGCCCTGCCGCCTGCTGGAGCTGTGGGCTCCGCCTCGAATCCCATCACCATTGATGACTTTGATGCTCCACTCAATCTTTCCATGAAGCCGTCGGATAAGAGCACCACTTCTTCTGCCGGCGGCGGTGCTTCATCCTCCTCTTCCAGTGCAGCGCTGGCCAACTTGGCCAGCGACTATCAGGCGGTGTCCAGTGGCGGTCAGGGCGGGAATAGCCTGCAGAGCTTGAGTTCCATAACAGCGGCTTTGGGCGGAACAGCTGGCGGCATGCCCGGTGGTTCCATTTCCGGCAGCGGTGGCACTTCACCAGCACCTGCAGGCTCTGGCACAGGATCAGGATCGGGATCTGGCGGTGGCGGGGGCGGCGGCTCATCCTCCTACAAGGAGGGACGCCCCAGGAATCTGGGACGTGGAGTGTCCAAGCCCAAAAAGAACACGGTGGCCTCGCTGCTAGCTCAATCCCGGGCCGTGGGCCTCAAGCCCATGCTGGCCACGCAGCAGCTTCTTCAACAGGGCGCCGATATTGTAAGTTTATATCTAATATATATATAATATTATATATTATAATAATCTCTTATTTTCCCCAGGAGAAAATCCGTTTGGCTTTGAGCGAGGCGAATGCCCACATGGAAACCTCCACGGACTCTGAGAGTGTGGCCGCCGAAAGTGGCCTCTCAGAGTCGGAATCGGAAGATGCTAATATTCTGAATGTGGCAGAGCTAAGGGTGCCTCTCGAACTTGGCTGGAAGCGTGAGACCGTGATCCGTGGTCTGACCAAACAGGGACAAATTCGCGGCGAAGTGACCTACTACGCGCCGGGCGGCAGCACAGCGCCGTTGAAGAGCATCGGACAGGTTTTTGCTGTGAGTTTGTAGGGCGAAACTTCTTTTTAGATACAAAAAATCTCTTAGAACCCTTCTCCCTCTCGTATCTCTTTTGGAGATCCTTACTAACACCCTGAACCCTCCACAGATCCTGGAGCAACAGCAGCCATCGAATCTGAGTCGAGAAAACTTTAGTTTCTCGGCCCGAGCCATCGTTGGATCATTTTTGCAGCCCGCACCACCGCCATATGCCAATGACGGCGAATACATACGAATGACGGACGAGGATGTGGCCAAGCGGCTGGAGGATCTTAAGGTCTTTACCCGCCAAACGCTCAATGTGGAGCAGCGCATCGAGATTGCCAAGCAGCAGCAGGCGATGCGGGATGCCAAGAAGCTGCAAAAGGAGGAGCTGGCCAGGAATAAGGAGAAGGCGCGACAGGAGAAGAATGCCAAGTTGGAGCAGCAGCGCAAGGAGAAGGAGCTGAAGAATCAGCAGGCCGTGGAGGTAGCTTTTGATACAGAATGATCTATATGACGATTATATACTAATTTATGTGACTTTTCAGGAGCGCAAGAAGCGCCAGGAGGAGTTGGATCGCCTTAAGCAGGAGGAGCTGCTCAAGAAGCAACAGGTTAGTAGCTTCACTCCACTTGCTCTTTGTGCCAGAACCTCTGCATAATTTGTTGTATTTTATTTTGCTGCAAAATATAGGAAAAAGAGAAGCGTCGTCAGGAGGCCATTTTAGCTAAGGAACAGGTACAAAACGAACTCAATTTTCATGTCCCGTCCGTAATCTGCAATCCGTTTTGTATCCGTTTTGATGCGGATCATTGCTTAATCCCAGAGCTCGCAAATAACAGTCGATGCGCGGTTTGGTTGTTCCTTTTAACAAGGATTCAAAGGCTAGCCTTGGGTTTTCCTTTTGCTTTGGGTATTCGATGACTGTTTTGAGGCCCATGAAGAAAGAAATTTGTTTGGGCTGGGACTTGGGGATCTTATGTTTTAAATGAGCATCTGATGGCTCTCAATATGCAAGAGGACGCATTTTCCTTAAGTTATTATTTAAAGAGCGTAAAATTGAGTAGCTTAACTGAGAACACTCAACCGAAAACGAATAGCGAAGGGTTTCACCAACTCCTATTTGCGAGCTCTGGGTTTATGCTTTTTTAAAAGAGACTGCCTTATTATTTGTATTTACTTAAATAAGTTATTATTGGCATTTACTAACTAAAAGATACTATATACTTTATATACTGATACTAGAGGAGGTAGCTGATGTCTTAGGCCATTTTTTATTAGTAATTATACAATGGCTTGATTTACAAATTCCAACATAAGTTAAAGATGTATTCTCCTTGATTTTGGCTTTTGTTTTATGTAGTTTATGGGGCTTTTTAGGGATTTTACAGCCTTTTTTGTGTTTGCCAGCTCAACATCCTTACCTTCTCTCAGTATCAGTTAATTCTTTTCTTTTTTTATTAAAAATAAATCCTTATTTTTACCCGAACTTTACTTTAGGAAATGCAGAAACAAAAGGAGCTGCTACTAGCTGCCGAAATGGTAAGAAATCTAAAGCTTAAACCCTTAAACTGAATTAAATTAAATTAAAATCTTGAATTTTTCACCCAAACAAGGAGCGCGAACGCCGACGCCAGCACATGAACCTAATCCGAATGCTGGAGCTGCGCCGCAAGTTTGAGGAGCGCGAAAAGAAGAAGCATCAGCTGGTGCTGGACCGCCTGCTCCTGCGCGAGCGTCGCATGGCCGAGCGTAAGCGGGATGCAGAGATCCTGCAGTTGATACGACGACCCAATGAGGATTCGGAACTGCCGCAGGAGCTGGTCATACCAGAGCTAGAAAGGATAGCGGGCAACCGTCTGCCCGGCCAGGCCATGGCCGATCTGCTGATGGTCTTTGAGTTCCTCCACAACTTTGGCGAGACTCTGGGCTTTGACATGGAGTCACTGCCGTCGCTGCAGAATCTGCACGATGCCCTGATCAGTGACAGTTGTGCGGATGCCGAGGAGGAGCTGCTATCGGTGATGACGCATCTCCTGGTGTGTGCCATTGAGGATCCGGGAGTGCCGAATCCGGGCAGGCATACCACGCTGCTTGGCCAGTCGCTCCGCAACGCTGACATTACAAACTCGAATGTCTCGGAGATTTTGAGGATCTATCTGTATGCCACCGCCACGGGTGAGGTCCGTCAGATGCACGGCATCACTGTGGACCGGGAGCGGGAGCGGCGGGTCCCTGATCATCATCAGTTGGACGCTGACTCGACCACACACTCACACTCGGCGAAGAATCAGGAGTACTACAAGCTCCTGCACGAGAACGACACCTGGAAGCTGTCGCAGTCGCTCAAGGATCGTCCGTTTGTGGCCTTGAATCCCACCCGGAAAGCTCAAATGCTTGCTCACCTGTGCAATGATCTGCTGATGAACAAGGCCGTGCTGCGCCAGATTGATGGCAGCCTGGAGACCTGCGCCCAGATGCGCAAGGAGAAGTACATGACGGACATGAAGGTGCGCAAGTACAAGGCCCTGCATATGCGCAAGGCACGCATCGAGGCGTATGAGCGGGCCCAGGCGGAACGGGAGGCGGCCATGCAGGCGCTGGTGGCGCAACAGAAGCTGGATGCCGAGCGCCAGAAGCAGGCGGCCGAGGAGGAGGAGGCGGCCAAGGCGGCGGCAGAAGCGGAGGGAGTAGCTGCTGTCGATGGCGAGGGTGTATCCAAAGGTGCCTCGCCGAACGGTGAAAAGCCACAGGAGGAGGATCAAGATCATGAAGAACAGGTCACACCTACCAAGGAACCGCAGCAGCAACCCATGGAGGTAGACAGCGTAGTGGACGAGGAGTCCCTTGTGAGTCCCGCCAAGAGCATAAGCCAGCAACAGGTGGACAACAGCTTGACGCCCAGCAAACAGGATATAACCACGACGCCCACCTATCAGCACAATGGTTCTAGTACACCCACAGCCGCCAGTGGTGCTGCCGACGCCCTGCTCCAGGCCAAGAAGAGCGGAGCCCGCAACTCTATCAACGATGAGCATCATCACCATCACGATGTCAGTATCATTGACGACGATCTCTCCGATCTCGATTCGGAGATCACCAATGTTGAGGAGGACGAAGACAATCGCTTGAGCGCCGATGAGTTGCAAAAGAAGCTGGACAAGATCGTTCGAGCCTCGCTCAACTGCAAGGAGGCGCTGGAGAAGAGCACCAATCAGCTGAGAGCGGCCTGTTTCGGCCAGGATCGCTTCTGGCGTCGCTACTGGAAGCTGCCCAAGGCTGGTGGGATTTTCATTGAGGCCTTGGAGTCGGCGCAGAATGACATATGCGGCTATCATGAGGCATTGGAGGGCATGGATGACAAGAAGAAGGTGGATGAAGGCGTAGACGCAGGCGAGAAGGAGCAGGAGGAGAAGTCGGACAAGGATAAGGAGATGGCGGATAAGGAGAATACTCCTGAGGCGGAGCAGCAACCCATGGAGGTGGATGAGCCTCTAGAGGATGGCCTTTCCGGGCAGAATCCCGAGGAGAATCAGCCGCAAGCCGGTACAAATACCCATCAGGAAGAGAACAACGATGATGAAGACGGCGAAGACGACGCTGACGACGACGAGGACGACGATGATGTCACTGAAATCAACAAGGTGGAGCCTGAGATTGTTGATCTGGGCGATGATGATGATGATGTAGCGCCACCGCTGCCGCCTCCGCCCAAAGTGGAACCTCCCCCGCGTCCCGAGATCAAGGTGAAGTCGGAAATGGAGCTTATGGGACCGCCGCCAACGACTATGATTGCCACAAAGACAGATTTCGAGGCGGAGATCAAGATACCAGCCATGCCCGGCAACCTAATGCCGCCTAATGCCACTCTCAACAACAATAATAACAACAATAGCAATAACAACAACAACAATGGAAGCAACAACTGTGATAAGTTGGAAACGGGCTTGAACCTGGCACTGGGACAGCAGCAGCCGCCGCAGTCACAGCCACAGCATGTGATCAAAATGGAGGATCTGAAGAAGGAGGACGATTGCATTATAGTGTCCACATCGAGTGCCGACGACACACCCAAATGGTTTTCCATTGTCCGGCGCGAGGTGCCACTCATAAGCGAGCTACCGGCGGAGGAGGGCGGTCAGGTGGCCCAGGAGCTGCAGCATGGCTATGCAAATCACAATTGCTCCGCTCAGCTGCAGCTGCAGGGTCACCCGTGGGATCTGATCAATAATATGCAATACTACTCCATACCGATGGACGAGTGCAAGGTGGATGCTGGGAAGCTCGGCCACGAGTGCATCTTCTCGCTGAGCGGCCTCGATGAGAAGCAAATGCTGGCCAAAATGGAGGAGTACCACACCAACAGCAGCAGGGTCCAGGCCCTCACGAAGGTGGAGTCAAAAAACGGTCTGGGCTCTCCTCATCGCCACCACCACCACGTCGACGATGAGACTGAAGATGATGAGGAGATGAGGGCCGCCAAGCTGAAGGAGATCGTCGCAGCAGGAGGAGAAGCGGATGCTGAGGAGCTAGCAGCAGGCAAGGACAAGTTTTTTCGCTTGCGCTCTGACGCACCGCCGGACACGGGAGGAGGGGGAGCGGGAGCGGGAGCAGGAGTGGACGCAGCAGCAGCAGCAGACCTAAAGCCCAAGATTGAGCTGCGTCTGGACGAGGCATTGTCGCAGGCCTATTACCACAACATAGCCAACATGTCGCTGAGCAGCGTCCAAACATACATACCCATTGACATACCGCTGCCGCTCTCCATGACCCCGGACGAGCACCGGCTGCTGGAGCAGGTGAAGCTAGCGGGCTTCCCGGAGCGCGTCCACGGCGTCTATGTGCCCCGGCGACAGCGCTACGGCTGGTGGCAGTTGGACGATGATCAGAAGCTGCGTCAGCTCTTGAAGACCCTGAATCCGTCAGGGTTGAGGGAGCGTGAGCTGCAGGAGAATCTCCAAAGGTTCCTGGGCTTGGAACAGCCACTGGGAGTGACCTATCAACTTAAGGCGGACCCTGATCACGCCGAGGAGTACTTGATGCCCGACCAGACTGGCGACTGGAACCCCAAGGTGGCCAAGCGTGTGGAACTGGCTCTGCTCGAGCAGCTAGAGTCGCTGGAGGACAAGGTGGCCAGTGCCTCGATGCAACTGAAGAACTGGCAGCTGCCCAATCGCGTGGAAAGCGAACTAACCCTCGACTCCAGCCAGGAGGATGTCAGCGAAGAGGACTTTGTGAGCATTATACCGATGATACGTGAAAGGATCATAGATCTGGAGGCGAATATCGAGCGGCGCTACTTGAAGCCGCCGCTGGGCTCCCAGACAGGCGACGCTCACTTGGCGGTGATTGCCCAGAACCAGCATACCACGACTCAGACCCAGAACTCGGCCTCCGCGGCAGCATATCTCCTCCAGATGCAGCAGCAGCAGCAACAGCTGGCCCAACAGCAGCAGCAGCAGCAACAGCAGCACCAGCAGGGATCGGGATCGGGAGCGGCCAATAACAGTCTAAATCCCTCATCCTTCAATGAGCGAACCATGGCTCTGGCGGCAGCAGCAGCGGCTTCTTCGACAGCAGCAGTGAATCCCCCTGGCGGAGCCGGAGTAACTACACCCTGTGATCCGGGCAGCGGGGAAGCCAATTCGGGCAACGCCTCGCCGGCGAGCAACTGCGACAGCGACCGCGATGAGAAGGTGGAGAACATACCCAAGGGCCTGGTGCAGTGGCGAGATGCGGTGTCGCGATCACACACCACCGCCCAACTGGCGATGGCCCTGTACGTCCTGGAATCGTGCGTGGCCTGGGACAAGAGCATCATGAAAGCGGTAAGATCGGGATCGGAGGAGGAACCTCTTGATTTGTAGTTGCGCTCCCCCTGAGACCCCTACCTGCTTGGCACCCCATTCTTTTGATATTCCTTTGTGGTCCTGTTGCTTTTTGGCTGCACTTACTCATTAACACCATCCACATACTCACACATACACTGCCCTACATTGCCTAATTTTAACCAAATTAATCACAACTAACACGAAAGAGTTGGAGTTCTAAGGGGCTATTTTGTTTTTTTTTATTATTTGATTTAAACTAAATTATTTCACAGTTCGCAGTTAAATATAAATTTTAATAAATTATCAAAGTTTTGACGACTCTTTATAGGGTTTTGACACGGTCTTAAAGTCTTTATTAATTCGAGTTAAAAAGTGTATGGATTATACTTATTTACAACCAATATAACGCTTTATTTAAGGCACAAATAGAAATATAAATTAAGCCTTATGAGCCATTTTTAAGCCATTTAAGATATATATATATATACATTTTTTGCATTTTCTTTATAGTTCTCCCAAGTAGTTTAGCATTATTATAAATTCCCAAAATAATCCCAAAATCTATATATTTAATGAGAAAAACCCTAACTTTGTGTATTTTGAAATTGCCTTTGAAATTATGCCTGAAATTAATTCCAAAATTATTTTTTCTTAATTTCTTTGTCTTCTTCCGGTTGTTTTATATTTTTTATTTCCTTATAAAAAAACTGTCTCTTGTTCTGAATGCTCGACTTGTTTGTTGTTGTTCTTTTGTGGTGTTTCATGGTGTTTTGAAAAAAAAAACAAACTAAAAAAAAATGCTTTATACTCACACACACACTTACACACATAAATATAACATCACATACACACATGTATAAACATGAATGCTTGTGTTTTGCCCAATACCGTTACCCGTTCCCGTTACCGTTACAAACCGAAAAAACCAACCGAATCCACCACGACTGTATTTCCCCTCCACCAAAAACACCTTCCCCTACCAAAAACCGTTTCGAACTTCGAACTTCTTGCGAATTCGAACCTGGCCTCCGAAAAGTATGCAACAAGAAACAAGTCCAGCAAGAAGAAGAAGAAGAGCAGCGCCAAAAAGCAGGCGACGGCGACGCCAACTAAGAGAAAGCAGCCCAAGAAGAAGCAGCAAAAGGAAAAGGTGCAGGAGAAGGAGCCGGAGCCGGAACCAAGCACCAATGGAAAAGCCAAGAAGGAGACACCCAAGAAGAAGTCACCCCTGAGCATTAAGATAAATCTAAAGGCTTTGGGGCAGCTGGAGCAGCAGAAATCGAAGCAGAAACCCAACCAAAACCCATCCCAAACCTTATTCCCTACTTCATCCTCATCCCCGGACTCCGACTCGGACTTTGCCACACCACAGACGCCGACAAAGAAGGATAACAAGAGACGCTCCTCCTCGGATCCAAAATTTAGAAAATATTCGAAATATTCCTTACAGAACTGCCAGTTTTGCACATCCGGCGAGAACGAGGATAAGCTCCTGCTGTGCGATGGCTGTGACAAGGGCTATCACACGTACTGCTTCAAGCCCAAGATGGACAACATCCCCGACGGCGATTGGTGAGTAGCCCAGCTAGCTATCTATCTCCTCCTATACTCCTCCTCCAACTGCTCAGTCATCCCTCACACATTAATCCGCGTTGTCTTGTTGAGCGTTTTTTGATCGTTGATCGTTAACCGTTGAGAAAACTGTGTGTGGCACTCTCTCTCCCTCTGTTACTCTCTGCTCCTGTGTCTCCTCCGGACTACCCTCTGAGCCCCTCTCTCTTCACTTGTGTCTAATGTCCGGTATCCTTTCCACCTTCCAGGTACTGCTACGAGTGCGTCAACAAGGCCACCAATGAGCGCAAGTGCATTGTTTGCGGCGGCCATCGTCCCTCCCCCGTGGGCAAGATGATCTACTGCGACTTGTGCCCGCGCGCCTATCACGCCGACTGCTACATTCCGCCGCTGCTGAAGGTGCCGCGCGGCAAATGGTATTGCCATGGCTGCATCTCTCGGGCCCCGCCGCCCAAGAAACGGAGCACGGGCGGAGGCGGCAGCAGCAGCAGCAGCAGCAAGTCTCGCAGGGACCGGGACAGGGACAACAGGGAACGAGATGGCGGAGCGGCGGCAGCCAAGCGTAGCAGCAAGCCGACGCACGGTGGAGGAGCCATGGAGATACAGCAGCAGCAGCAGATACAGCCACTGTCAGGGGACTCCCACGCGCATCATCATCACACGCAGCAGCAGCACCACCATCATCATCATCATCAGTCGCTGAACTCCTCGCACGATGAGTCCATGAATTCGCTGTCAACGGCACCGCTGAGGTGAGTGTGTGGGGGGCCTGCGGGCGGCTGAGGGGGCGGCGGTGGACGACACGGTCCCGGGTCCAGTTTATAATGCAGCTCTGCTCTGCCTCTGCAGTCCGGCGCATTCGGTGGCCTCGGCAACGACCTTTGATGACCAGCAGCAGCCGCACATCAACATCAACACCAATTCGGTCGATGGCAGCGGTCGCTTCCAGATAGCGCCAACAAACAACAACGGCACGGAGGATGTGATGCCCAGCTATCCCGTAGCTACAGCTTATCCACCCCTAGTTGGCACTGGTAGCTACTCAGCAGCCGGATTGGTTAATCCCTCGCCAGTGCCGGCCATGCAGTTTGCCATGTCACCGCGTGCCGTTACGCCGACGCGCACCAGAACTCCAACGCCGACCCCGGTGCCCACGCCACCACCGCCACCCGGGCCCCTGCAGCCGCCGCCTACGCCTCTGATAATGCAGGCCTCGCCCACCACCGCCGCCGCTGCCGCCCTCCATGTGTCCGCCTGCCAGTCGCCGCCCCAACATCACCATCAGCAGCAGCAGCTGATGACCATGCCCTCGCCGCCAGCCTTGGGAGCAGGAACACAAATGTCGCCGCCGCCCATCAACATTCATGCCATGCAGGAGGCCAAGGAGAAGTTGAAGCAGGAGAAGAAGGAGAAGCACGCCACCAAGAAGCTGATGAAGGAGCTGGCCGTCTGCAAGACATTACTAGGGGAAATGGAGGTGGGCTTTAACCTTGGAAACATTTCAAAGACAGCAACTAATGTGTGACTGACTATTTATTACAGCTCCATGAAGACTCTTGGCCATTTCTATTGCCTGTGAACACCAAACAGTTTCCCACATATCGCAAAATAATCAAATCTCCCATGGATCTGTCCACCATCAAAAAGAGATTGCTGGACTTGAGGTGGGTTTAATATATATATAAATTGAAGGGAATACTAATTAAACCTTACCTTCCCTGCAGCTATAAGACCCGCGAGGACTTTTGCGTGGACGTCCGACAGATCTTCGACAATTGCGAAATGTTCAACGAGGACGATTCGCCCGTGGGCAAGGCCGGTCATGGCATGCGCAAGTTCTTTGAGTTGCGTTGGAACGAGCTGACCGAGAAGCACTCCTGATCCTGTGGCCACAGCCTTGCTGGAACAGCACCGCAACCCATTGAGGTGGTCACCCTGATAGCTACGTCATCGCCGCAGGAGGATGAGGAGGAGGAGGAGGACGATGAGGCAGAAGTCGAGGAGGCGACAACCGCAACAACAACAGCATTAACAGAAGCAGCACAATTTTGGTCAAGAGATTAGAGATTAGGTTTAAGGAGCAGCGGCAGAGATTGTACATAAATAGGGGGATTAGCGATAGGGAATAGTAAGCACACAATTAATATATAATATATATATTTATATATATAGATATAGTAGATATATATAGACACGCGAGAGTATTCAACGTCCTACCACGTTCAAGCTTCGAAATCACCACAGCCAAGGCGAACAAGCGAGCGGCAAGCGAGCGACAAATTGTATTTAGTTTTTATATAAAAGTATAAACAATAACTATTAAATTATATATTAAACTTAATCCTAGCAGTCTAGCAGGAACCTAAAGCATAAGAAGCCATTTACAAAACAGTAGGAGGAGACAGAGGAGACACAAGGAACCGCTGACGCTGACACGTACAAACGTCTGTCTCCCCATTTCCAAACGCTATCGATCCACAGTATTTCCTGGGCACAAAGCTTGCGTTGCGTTGCGTTGCGCTTTGTTTTCTAACACTTAATTTTAAAAGGATCAACGAAGAGGAAGCGCTGCTCATTTAAGTTTTTAACAAGTATTTTGTACTTATAAACATTTGTATCTAAATCGTATATATATATTAAAGACTAGAGCTAAACAATTATACTCGAACAGGAGGGACAAGCCAGATCTGTAAATGTAAATGGACGCAGCAAAATTATTAAATTAAATGTACTAAATTATTGATACCGTGTAAATTGTCCCTTCGATTGGAGCACGCCACATAAACTAAGTTCGGAGGCAACCGGTTCGCTTCTCACTGTGTACTGTGTAGTTTGGTAACTCTTTCAATCGTAAACCGTAAACCTTTTGGCAAATCGCAAAATACAAAAATTCAAAATCAAATCGAAGTCGAAATTTAAATTAAAGTAATCAAGACAGCCCAAGGGAGCTGAGAGGGAACCCATCGCGAATCGGAGGATCAGGATGGGTGGACATATCCATAGCGGGATCTAAAGCGCAACTCCAGGACGCACGACGCAGGACGCAGGACAGTATTAGAGGCAGCGGGCATCTTTTTTAGCTGTATATAGAAGGAGATATAGTCGCAATACCGATGACAAATGTTACATATATATACACATTTACTATATACACACACAGAAAAAGAACTAACAATTAGTAGCAAAAGCAATGATATTTACATTAAATTTTTTGAATAAATCAATCGAAACTCATTTGCAGTGCAGCACAATAATAAGTGAAAGGGAAATTAAAGGCCGAGGATAATAATTGAAAGGAAAACCAGCAGAGAACAGAGAACAGAACTACCTACCAATAACACATACCAGATACAAGCATTAGTTGGGATTTATAGTTTGTAAAGAGTGTTGACAGAGAGCATCAGATATACATACACACATATTTTATTTGGACCGTACTTTTACCAGCCAAGAACGAGTTGTTGCTTGTGTACATAGGAACCCCCTCCCCCCACTCCATATGCATGGTGTACATTGTATATAAGAACGAGGAAATATATAGCCTAAGATCGGAGTGATCCCAGTCCCCCTGCCCCACGAGCATGTTATTGGCATTCATACAGTTGTGTCACACTTGGTCACCTTGCAATAAATAATACAAAACGAGGGGAAATAGAGCCAGGGGAAGGATACCAGCCAGGACCCCGCCACAAACAATAAACTGCATACATTATAGAGGACTCTTGATTTTGTATTTATTATGTGTGTGTTCGTGGTGATACAGATATATATAGATATATATAAACACATATATATATATTTTAAAATATATAACAAACCTATGCATAATATGTGAACGTAAAACTTACTCATTAACACAACAAACAAAGGAATATTTAAATGAAGGATGAGACATACTCGATAACCAAGCATCCGTAATTATGATTGTGAGGGGAATAGCCACATTTGCTAAACAAAAAAAGGAAGAACATTAAACACACAGGAAATTACACAGAGAATTCATACATTTTGGTGGGGCAACATTTTCGACATTTGTGCACATGGAAAATATATAAGTAAATCATATAAAACTTACAACTGGCACGGCATTTTTAATATTTAATATGGGGCAGGCACGCTTCTTCCGGGCCAGCTGACTGAGCTTAAGGACAAACCACAAGCTCTTGGGCCATGATCACAAATTAAGTACAAAAGAAAAATGGAGCGGCTATCAAGAACTCACCGCAACTGTCGAGGTGGAGCAGATCCCATGAGCTGCAGATAAAGCTCCTCTTTTTACGATCTCTTCTCGTTTTTATTACCAATTTCGGGTCTTCAAATCAATCAGGAATCATCGGAAGAGGCCCTTATAAATCATGTCTTTTGTGTTCCACTCGAGTTGCTGACAGATTGGCCAAGCATTTGATCCCTGTTCCTTTTTTACATAGGTGTGAAGCCTCCTTTTTACCCAGAAATATTAAGGATTTTTGGATTTTGCTGTGTGGGAACCGCTGGCTGTGGTAACCCGCGAGGTGTTAATATTTTTAGGTGCTTATAATCCCTAGTAATCAGCGGCCAAAAAGCCGACAAGCTCTTGCTTTTGACAAAGTATCTCTTGTTTTTTCCCCTTTTTCTTTGGGTCTGTGTGTTGGGCTCGGGGAGTATTGACAGTGGGAAACTCGAAACGCTTTAAAATCGCTGATTTATGTAATTATTCGCGGCGACAAGAATTTCGTGCGCAGACCAGCAGCGAACGAAATAAGAAAAGAGCCCCCGAAGAGCGGAGAAGGGCCATTGCAGCGGCGGAGGACCACGACTGGAGATTGGGTCCGCAGCTCCAGCTCCAGCTCCAGCTTCAGCTTCAGCTTCAGCCACATTATCAAAACATCATGGAAGATGACCAAATTAACTGGGCTCCAAGCCAACGACGACATACTGTGACTGAACACTGCGAGCAAAGAGGTGGTCTCCCTTTTCTTAGTTAAAACTAAACTATTTTACTTGGCCTTTACGGAAATTAGCTAATAATCTAGTTATAATCTAATCTATATATTATAGAAATCAAATACACTTCATTTCGATTAACTTACACAAAGGAAAGGAAAGAATATCCAAAGTCTAGGATCTGAGTTTTGAAAGCCATCTCTGTTCTTATAACTTTTCCAAGCTCTAGTATGGTATATAGACCTTAAAGATTTCGAACTCACAGAAATAATATAGTCTTGGTTGATCCTCCTGCTATTTTAGGTCTTCAAATATTCTCACCTTGGCGACCTTTATTTGAAACTCTAGGATTTAAAGGGAGTTCTTGCTCAGCTGACAATAAAGGAATCATAAATATAATTTTTTATAAATTGTGAACACTACATAAGTTCTTAGTTTATGTTGGAACTAAACACTTATTTTAAGGATGTATTTTGCTCAAATTTCCAGACTTTTTCCCCTGTGCAGGGCCGGGCTCTTTGCATCCCAGCCCTCCACTGCAATGGCGACTACTTAGCGGGGCTACCTGGTCCAGAACCCTTTCCCTAGCCCTCTCTGCTGTCTGCTGTCTGCTGTCTGGTGTCTGCTGCATGCCGCTGTGGGGCAATAAAATTGACTCCATCGAAATTAAGAACGAACCAAACAAAATTGTATTGAAAGTCTGGGACTGCAGTCGCGGCACTGCGGAGTGCGGAGGAGCGGAGGGGCGACGGAGGTGAGGCCAACTAATTTAGTGCCCAGCACCGAAACGAGTTTGCTGCCGTTGCATTCGGTCCTCGGCCCCGTCCCCGTCCCCAGCTCCATTCCAGCCCATATCCCATATATACATATGCATAAATACATATGGAAGCAGGCTCTGACTCTGGCCGTTGCCCAAAATGGAGGCCTTCCCAGAGCTTCGGTCCCATTTTCGGCCAGATTTTGTCTGAGGGGCTGCCGCTTGATTGGGACATTAATTAAGACACAAATTGCCATACCAAAATGTGAACTTCCAGACCCAATATCGGTGGGTCGTGCATACCGAAATAAGTACTCAAGGGGGGGCGGGTAGCCGCCTCCCCGTGCATATTTGCAGCGCTCCGAATTAATGACGGCTCAATGGGGGCAGAGCTCTTAAAACGGTTCCACTAATTAACCAATGAAGGCTGAGGACTCAGGGAGCGACTAATTTAATTTAAATCATGAATAAGGCATGAGCAGGCAGATCAGGGGAAGATATATATCTGGAATATGTTATGTATTTTATATAGATTTATTTTCAGCTGGAAATTGAAGTAGCTATTTTATTAAGGTTCATATTTCCTTTAGAAGATTATCGAGATTATACCTATTAATACAAATAGTTAATAATCTTAGCTATATTATTTTATTTTATGAGCAGGCAGTTCCGGGGGAAAATATATCTTATATATTTTATATAGGTTTAATTTAAGCTGGAAATTTAAGATGCCTTTTTATTTATGTTCTTCTAAAGGAAGATGATATCGATAGTTCCTATTAATACAAATAGTCTATATTATTTTTAAACATTTAAAGGTCCTATTCATATTATTTGTAGATGTCATTCATTCATATATACTTACTATTAAGATTGCAATCAATTAACATTGCTTACCTAGATTTTCTTGGTGTTTAATATTTATATATTTATTTTTACTTAGCATATTTATATTTTTTATATATTTTTATTATTATTTTTATTTTTATGCAGAAATTCCATAGGTTACAGGGGAATGATAGTGCTTGAAAAATCTTAGAAAATCGATAAATATTCAAGTGCAGAATTCTTTTGTATATTTTTCATAATTTAAATCTAGAAAACTCTTAGTTTATAGAATTTTTGGTATGTTTTTGCTTGCAATATCTCAGAAAAACCGCTGAGTATTCCAATACAGATTTATTATCTATAATTTCATCTATTAATATCAATAATCCGCTATTTTTATTAGCTTTTCATTGAAATAAATTCTCCCCAAAACAAATCCTAAAAGTGATGCCGCTGAGTTTCAGGCCGAGAAATGTGGCCAAAAGGAGGCTCACGGCCATGTACATAGTACACATACCTACAGGGAGAGGGGGGGCTGCCTGGTGGCTATGGAGGATCGATGGCTACTGACGCTGCTGCTGATGATGATGCCATCTGTTTGTGCCGGGGCAGCCTGACATGGCAGTTGCTTGTCCCTCGTCCGCCGGCTGCCTCCGCCTCTGCCCCGATCCGCCAGCTCCCCGAACCGCCGGCTCCTCTCTCTATTATCGCTACGTCTCGATCGTCTTCGTATTTTTCTTGGACCTGGACCTGGACCTGGTCTGGGCCTGGCCGTTGGTCTCGGACTTGGTCTGGTCCCTGAGTTGGACAACATCATATTGGTGACACATGAACACGATTGCGAGCTTCCCGGCTTCCAAAGGAGTCTCGTCAGTCTATAAAGTTGGCAAACAGTTGCTGCCTGCCGTGGTTGCTGTTGCTGTTGCTGTTGTGTCTGCCCCGGTGCAACGTGCAACATTTGCATTTTTTTAATTTGCTACAACTGCAGCGTGCTGCGAGTGCAACTCCATCCCGCTGCCCAGCCCAGCTCCATCTGGCTGGCCATCTCCATGTTGGCGTGCGCGGCCGCCAGTTGAGTAAGGTCCGTGCCATTTACGGCCCTCCTTTATCGGGAAATGAAAACATCAGGGCCTGGGACTCAGACTCGGGACCAGACCCAGACCCGGAGGCGTTTCTCGGCGGCCCCAAAAAGGAGCCACTGCCACCAGATGGCCCTTGGGTCAGGTCGCCTTGAAACCTGCACAGGGAAAAATAAAGGCTTAGCTTTTAGCCCTTCTACATATAATATATAACATGTTATAGTTCCCTTTTGGCCTAGTAACTGGCAAGAACTTCTTGAAGTTGGGGAAATTATTTCCTTGAAGTGTAGAAAGTCAGCTTAATGCTACAGATTTCTTTCTGTGTCCCAAACTTAGCCCCTTTTCCAAAGGGGAAACCGCGCTTTAATGGCCCGGCTAATCATGATTTCCGTTCGCACTATTTAAGCCGCTCTCCACAAATCATGATGCGCTCGGTGTCAGATCTCAGAGATCTCCTCCGATTCCCAGTCCCCTGCCCCTGGCTCCCCAGCTCGGGCGTTGGCGGCTCAGCGCGTTTCATGTGTAATTATTGTCTTTGTAATTCTAGAGAAATTGCAGCCGTCGTTGGCGAGTTGATTTATGCGTAGGGGAAAAGGAAATGGCAAGCTGGAAAAAATAGTTTTTAATTAAAAATATTTTATGCTCGATTTCTGACGAAGCTGCATTAGTCTCTCCAGCTCCAGCTCCAGCTCCAGCTCCATCTCGAGCTCCATCGCCAGCTCTGGCCCTCTCTCCACACGTCGTTGTCGGCCATATTGTCGGCCATTAAAACAATTCTACACATTTTCCACACAGGTCCGAGTACCAGCGTCTGGGCCAAGACCAAGACCAGGTCCAATCCAGTTGGCCGACACCCATTAGTGCTCAACATGGAAGCTTCGGCGCTCATTCGATTTTAATTGCCACCTTTTGGGCCGCAGCCGGGGCCCTTTTTCGTGGGATTTTTGTCGGTTTCAGTTTTGGTTCGCCTCGAGTCGCCTCTTGGCTCTTACTCTTCTCTCCGCCAAGATACTCCTCGCTTTTGGTCATTAGCGCTGGGCCTGCGTGTAAAATGGCAGCTCATTGCGGTTGTCCACTAAAAACCACTCCATTCCACTTGGAAAAATATTAAACGCAAGTCAGACATTCAACGCCTGAGTTTGATGATGAAAAAATGTTTGAATACGATCTACAAATGTTTTAAAATATTAAAATCAAATGAAGATGGCTCAAAAATATACATTTTTAAAGAATGTATACCCCAGACCATATAAAATAATAATAAAGGCTTTTTTTAATACACCCTTTATTTATAAATATATCTACAATAGAACCTAAAAAGTCTAAATATTAATTTATGGATATCTGTATTGTCTCAAGACTATTGAGTTATATTTGAGTTTTATTTTATTTTATTTATCTTTAGAATCCTAGATGCGAATTAGTATTATTTATTTAAAGGAAGAAAAGACACATATACTAAATAGCCTTCTGCCTCAAATTAAATTATAAAATCAATGCCATTTAGCCATATTTTTTTTCCGTGCCACCTACAAAGTTGTCGACATATTGAGGTTGATTCTTTGGGTTCAGTTCAGTTCAGCGCTGAGTAGGCTTCGTTTTGGCCGGGTTTTGGGCTTTGGTTTGGTTGTAACTAATCCGAGAGTGGAGGCATCGGGATCTCGTGCTGGCCGCCGCCTCACATGTGCAGAGTCATCAGCTCTCGGAGCTGGGCCCCGATAATGATGATATATGGCACATTATATATGTGTACGGCTAATGGAAATTATTTAAACTGCTTACCAGGAATCCCCAGCAAATGTTCCCCCGACTGCCTTATAGTTATGACTGCCACCTTATTGGTGGCCTCTGCTGCCACAGGTCTTCGATTATTATATGTGATTCTTTATTATTTGCAGGTGTTCCAGTTTCGGACAGGAAATGCGGTAATTGCTGCGAATTTCGTAGCTGCTTTCGTAATTAGGATTGTTTGTGGTAATGATTTTGGTCATTCTCTCCCTGGCATGCAACCCTCTTGGCCAAGAGGAATCACTGATTGTAATTGATACAATTTGGCAGCAGTTATTATGGCTTGTTCCTTGAAAAATTTATCAAATAATTATAGGAAATTCTTTGGAAGGCCTTGAAGGTTTATTTATCAAATAATTATAGGAAATTCTTTGGTAAGCCTTGAAGGTTTTTTCTGTAAATAATAAGAAGAAGGAGGAGTAAGGTTTTGTGTAAACAAGCTTTAATAAGTCCTCCTTCAGGTGGAAAATACAATGGAACCTTAACTAAAAATAGATGAGGTTTAAAGCTTTAGATATTTTATATTTTAGTCTAACTTCTACTGTATATTTTTTAAAGAATAATATTAATAAGTCTCTAGTATTTATTTATAATAAATTACTTCAGATTAAGACCCATTAACTTAAGAGTATTTACAAGAACATGCTATTGGTATTTAATAATATTTATTTCTTTTTTTACCCCAATTTATACTGTATATTTCTAGAGACTTAAATTAATAATCCCTCCAGAGTTTATTGATAATAAATTACTTGAACAAAGAGCCCTTAATTGGGTCTAAAATATTTTCAATGACCAACTTTCCCCCTAACGAAGTGTACTACATATTTGTACCCACACTTTTTGCCCCAGATCATTGGATATTTATGAACTCCGCCAATGAATGGAGTTTTCCACCCTCGTTTCTTGGTTTTCCGCCCCCTGAAAAATGCCGATTTCCGCCTAGCAATGCCTGAGAGCTGGCCTACACTGGAAATGCAGAAATGCCATTGTTCCGCCAACTAACTAGTGCTAATTAACCAGCTAGCCACGATTAAATGCGATAAATAATTACTTAGCTGGCAGCCAGCGGGCATCAAAAGTGTTGAGAGCACGCAATAATTAAGCTGAAAATGCCACGTTCAGATACAGATACTAGCCGAGTCGAGCCGAGTCGAGTTGAGGCTTGAATGCAATTAATTAACGCTTAAAGGCTGTGAGATTGCAAAACCTCTAAGGCCAACACTAAACAGTAAACAATTCCCACTCGGACTCGCACTCAATTGTTAATTGTAATTGCTTTAATGATCTGCGAGAGTTGCGGCTGAAGCTGAATTGTTTCGATTTGATTTGCTGCAATTTGAGTGACGCGTACGCATTTTCGCGATTCGCAGAGTTGAGTTAATTAGCTTTGGCCACTCTCCTACCACAAAGCCCCTCTAAAACGCTCTAAACCCATCCAAAACCCGCTCTAGATATCGGCTCCCCTGCTGAGAGAGATATATGGCCGCTAATAGGGTACAACTTTATTGGTCAGTTGGAGAGCCTCGGCTTTTGGCTTCAACTCGCAGCTTCGGGTTCGAGTCCCCCCGCCTCTGTGTTCAATTTGGCTTTAATGATGATGGCAACTCCAATTGCGTCGTGTGGGTTTAATTAACTTAATGAGCCGCAAAGAGCCGCCATGCTCACTCACACATGACCAACCGTCGGAGTTATGGCATCTCTATATATTATCTATGATTACACGGGAAAATAATCTACAGATATAGAATTTTTGGATAAGAGATACTAGAAAAACATGGCCTAGACAAGTTCCTCAAAACATGGCCGCAAAGAGGGAAGCTGTATTACAAATAAATTATTCTGTAGATACATCCACATCGAAAAATATGTTCTTGCTTTTATAGCTAAACATTTTAGGCCGTATATCGAGAAAGTGCCGTTAACGAAAAAAGCCTTTATAGCGGAAAGCGGTAGTATTGCGAGGTATATGGTATGAAGAAAACTACTCACCTTATGATAATATCATTATAATAATTGTCATAGAGATTTCATGGTATATTCTCTATTTCCATTCAACTAAATTTGAAAAAAGTAATACCTATCCCTTAGTTAACCGTCATAAATTGTTTTCTGTGTATCTGCATCTGATGGCTACGCCGCTTGAGACAATTAAGAGCTGCCATTTCTGCGTCAACTGATTGGCAACGACTTTGGCCTTGGTAAATTGCCATCGGCCGACAATTTACACTCTGATTTCGATCAATTATTGTTTTCCGCCTGCCGCACCAGCCAGCCAGCCAGCCAGCCATCCATTCATCCTTATAGGGTATATGCTCCATGTGCGGGTTCATTAACAAATATTAGTCTCAATATTGTTTTATCATTTTCAATTTATGTCGAGCATGGCAGGAATTCTTGGCACTGCCATGGAGGGAGGAAATGCGGGCAGCCGACTTTATAGTTGGCACTCGCCTATAATTATTGTATTATGTGAGTTTCTAGTAATGGCGTGGAGCGGTGGGAGGAGCTGACTTCTGACCTCTGCTAAGTATTAATATTCATGTGTTATTTTTTCCCCGAGAGATTTCTTAATTTATTGAATTCTTAAGCAAATGTCAGGGAAAACAAGTTCCCCAGAGGTGTTGGCTTGCATTCTGCGTGGGTTTTTCGACGGAAATCGCTGCCTCCCCGAACCGAGGCCTCGCGGGGTTCCCATCGCCTCTAATTGAGTATTTCTAACCATTTTTGGCGTATCCAATTATATTTCGCATATGATCCCCTCTGCGCGGGGCCGGGGCAAGGTGTGCGAGGCTCAAAAGTAAGTTATTTCCTGGCGCTGGCCGCGGAGGAGCCTCGTCGAGGAGCTGGGCCCTGAGTGCGCCATTTGCGGAGCCTCGGAATCGGACTCGGAATCGCAGCTCGCAGTGCTCGCGGTCAGAACGTGAGACTCCGAGGGACTCGGAGAGACCCGAGACCTGGGCAGACGTGAATGGGCGGAGAATCGCTGGAGAATCGCTGGAGAATCGTCGGGGAATTGGCGGGTCGAGTGGCGATTCCAGCCAAGAAGATGGTGCGAGTACAGGCAGCCGAAAAATGGTTTTATTTTAATTTATTTTTCTTAGAACTTTCTTTAGTAATTGTTATGGAAATATTAAGCTTAGTTTTAATCTGTATACAAATTAAAAGACTATGTTTAATGCCATTTTGTAGGGTTTCTTGGAGGTTTTTATGTCTTATTTACTCTAATAATCAACTGAAACCTCTTATTAGTACTCGAGATCAATAAAAGTAGCTACGAATTATGCAATAAAATATATATATATATTTCTTTTTATTGAATATAAAATGTACATTCTTATTATTTGATTATTAATTAATATTTGAAGTTTCCACATGTTATGTAAATTAGTTTGGTGGTTGTATGTACAACTTTTGAGCACTATTTTAAACTGATTTCTAAACCACAAAAAATTCTATGGCAAACATATAAGTTATGTTGGAGTTTTTCAGTTATTTGTATAAATTAGGTTCCTCAAATATTTACAAGCTTCAATAATTGTTAGTCTGTAAGGGTAATTGGTCCTAAAAAGGCGCCTATAAAATCTAATAAAATATTTGCCCAGCCCCTACTAAACTTTAAATTATTATTTTCCTATGTAGCTTATGTTTATGAATATTTTCTTTAAATCCAATTGTCTTATATCCAAACAGAGAGTAATTTATAGCAGTGCATAGACCAACCATCTGGCGGCGGAACAGGCACGAAGGATGCTTTAAATGGAATGGCTAACTCTTCCTCTTTGGGCCTAAGTAAGTTATAAATAATAACTGGCATGTTGTAAATCAAAATTATCAGTTTGCGTTTTGCAAGGCTTGCCCTTCTGCGGGCAGCCCGTTCCTGGTCCTTCGTAGCTGGTTTTTTGCGCTGGCCAAAATGGCAGACAAGCAAATTATGGCCATGGCCCGTATCCCTGCCCAGGCTGTCCATTGTGATTACACGTCTGGTTGGCTGGATGGTTTGCTCCGATCGTAATTATAAGGCCTCACTTCTGGCGGAGGCTGGGCCAGCGTTTAACCGCATAATGCCAGAGTCCGGGGCCGGAATTAGAGCCGAAGCTGGCCTATGAGCTCATCCCGGCCCCGTCATGAGTCACGGGAAAATGTCACCCCGCCGTGGCAGCCGCGCTTGCCATGTTCACTGGCAATTGAGCCATGTTCGATTAATCTCTTTGATTTATGCTCACGTGAGCCGCCAATGCCGGCAAATGCCGAACATTAACAAATGTCGCCTGTCTGCGCCCTGTTTGTGGCCCTCCTCCCCCCGACCCCGTCCCCGTCCTCACCCCCTCTGCTCAGCATATAGCCTCCATATTTGCCCAGGGAGCCATGTGTTGTGCGACTTTAATTGGCGTTTATTGTGAGGGACGACGAGACGCCTGGCTGTGAGCAGCGCCAAAAGCCGCTCCAAGCCAAGTCAAGAGCCGGAGCAGGCCGAAGCGGTCCAGGCCAGGCCCCTGAGTCGGGCTTAAGGAGTGCGAGCTGGCTGGGATCGGGAGCGGGAGCTGGAGCTGTAGCTGGAGCTGGAGCTGGGACCTAATCATCACTCTGAAAAAATAAGCTCAATCGGAATTCATAAATTTCGTACTTTTGAGAATTTATTTTGAAATTTATAGTATTATTTATGTAGAACAAAAACCTGGAAAATAAGACAGAAATGGATCCCTAGGAAAAATCTTAATAAAAAGGAGGTTAAATTCATCTTTGACTTGGAACTTATTTTATATGCTATTCTTATTATTAATTAATCATTTAATTTTATATTTAAGAGTTGTTTTATTGGCATTATTCCACATTTATTATTAAAGTCATGAAAATAAAGCAGAGCTCCTTACAATGTGATTTTGAAAACAAGTCTGAAGCCCTAGAAAAATATTCACAAAAAGGAGAATAAGATTAAGTTATAGATGGTAATTATTGATTAATTACTAAGGGATATATAGTTCTTGAAAATGCTAATAAATAATCCAATAAGTCTCAGTGCATTTTCTAGGATGTTCCCCCGCAAGTTTTCCTGGGACAAATGTCTGCGGCTTTTGCGCGGCAACTTCTTGGCCGCTCCGCCATTTGTTGCTGTTGTTATTGGCGTTGTTTTGTGGAATTATGAAGCCATAAATATGAAATTCAGCACATTTATTAGCGTTGTCAAATGTCGTGGCCCGAACGTGGCTGTAGTTGTTGTCGTTGTCGTTGCCGGTGGTTGTTGGGGTTGTCAGTGTGCGCAATACCTCGACTCGGCCTGGGTCTGACTCTGCTAATGGCTTTGCTAGTTTTGCTGGGGGTTAGCTTTTGGGCCAACTTGCTGCATGGGGCCAATAGTCGGGCTTGTTTTTCGGCTTGTTTAAACAGCAGTTGGCTTCCTCCGCCGCCTAGCCCATAGTGTTTGGTTTTATTTTCGTTTTCGTTCCGTTTCCAGCGCGCTTTGACACCAGATTTATTGCCCGCAATTTGTGCTGAGCTGTGAAAAATCTTTTGTAGGCGCAAGTCGGGGCACTCGGCGGAGTTTGGGGAGTTTGGGGAGTTCTCCGGAGTTACAGATGGGGCAGATTACCGCGATTCTGAGCTTAGCCCGCGGCTGGGCTCAGTGGGTTTTCTCAGCTTCTCAGCTCAGCTGAGAAACTATGAACTGCAGCTAATCAGGGGCTCGGAGCCGATGCCCATTTAATGGCAGCCATGGCTGCAGCCAATTTGTTGATTTTCCACTTACCCCCGAGAGGTTAATAAGTTGAAATTCCCCAAAAAACTCGAAAAACGTACAAGAAACTCTGCTCCGCTCGGCTCGGGCTTGTTATTAAGAAATGAAATTTTGTTGCTTTATTAGGTTTCCGTCATCATCGGGGCTCTCTCCCCGGCCAGGCCCTGCCCCTCCCCGCCTGATTGCAATTTCAACTTTAACTCGGCTGTTTAAACATTATTTTTGGTTTCTTAACGGCGAGTCGGAGCCACGCCCCTTTTCGGCCGGGGTGTAATATTTTTGATTGCCTCCGGACACGAGATGCCGTCAGAAAATTGCCCAAGTGAAAAAATAATATGATGGAGTCGCCCTGGGGCCTGGGCCTGGGCCTCTTGGCCACAGAAATTGATTGGAAAAACATGCAAGAGCCGCCAGAGGGGCAAGACTATTTTTGGGCCAGGCATTAAAGGGGTTTGCTAAGCCAAGGAGTCTGGTAATGGGCTCTACTTAGGGTTTTTTAATTTATTGTACCTAACTTGTACCTAACAAAATCAGTTAAGACCACATATTGATACAAAAGAATTTGTTTATGCAATACAAGGCAGTAATGCTTGTGTAATATGAATGTATTTTAACATTCATAAAAGTATCACATCTCAGTTATTTTCTAGATTTTTTCTAAACAGTTTTACAGAAATGAAATATACTTAGGAGGACTTATACTTTCACTATTATTATATTAAATGGAAATACTAATATTTTAAAAGTATATAATAAATAAGATTTTGGTATCTATAGTAAGAGAATATTTTAAATTTATTTATAAAATCATAAGGTTTGGGTATTTATTAAGTTAGATAAAAAAAGCAGAGAAAATCTCAAAGCCAAAATGCTTTATTGAATTTTTGACATTATAATAAAAGAATATTTTAAATATAAAGTTTATCCATCAAATAATGTATAAATATTGATTTTACACTCAATTTTCCCCCTATTTCTATTATAAAATAGACTAAAAAAGAGCTTTAAGCCTGAAAAGGTACAGGATATAGAAGTTAACATCCCGATTCCTGGAACCGAATCTTCTCACGCTGCTTGGGTGGCAATTCCTCGGGAGCAGCGGCTCCTCAGATCTGGCCGTCGCCCATAAATAAGGCTCAAAGGATGGCGCAAGGGCAGCTGACTTCACAAAAGGGACGCAGGACACCGGACACAGGACGAGTCACAGGGGACAATTTGTGAGTTGACAAAATATGTGAGGCGGCGCAAATCAAAGAGCCAAAACAAGGAATTGACCTGCTTTCGGTATCTCCTAGGCCCTAGGGCTTGTGTGTAAATATTTGGACAGATACAGAAAGATCCTCGAAGGCCGAGAAGGACCTGCTCTGAGCCGCTTTGTGTGTGTGAGTTAGCCGATGATCATTGTGCAATCGGTGTTGCCAATGCCATTGACTTTTATGGACAATTGGCGCTTTGGGTGGGCTAATCAGGGAGTTGGCCTGTTGTTGGCATGTTGGCACTTGTTAAACGCTCTCCGCCTCGAAATGGCCAAGCCGGGCCCGGATGCCGGCCAAGTTAACAAGTTGCTTGGCATCTTGTCCGCCGCTCCGACCCGCCGGCCATAATAAAATAATTGTCATCAATCGCCGCCCGACTGTCAATATTGACGGCTCGTCAAATGCAGGTACAGTGCGGCCTGGCCACAACATCATTCATAATTACCCGGGACACCGACGGTGTCTCGCCCGCTTTGGAGTCCGGGGGGACTCTGTGTGGTGTCTACTCCCATCTGGGGAGCTGCTAGGTGGACTCTGAGCCGCATGCCGGGCATGTTTGGGTTAATCGCTGATCGAGGAACTCAGAACACGACGGCCAGAAGTCGGTCACTGAGCAGTTATGACAGAGAAGCCATATACAGCTGGATCGGGGGATTTATGAATTAACTTGCGTTACAACTGGCTCAGAGTTAGTATCTCTAGAATTTTACAATGGCTTTAAAGGGTAAATAAATATTCTTAACTGACTTTACAGCTTGGTTTTGGTCTATTCTATATTCTCTATCAGCCTAGTGCTCTTAAAAATTATATTTTTTGGGCAGCCTTTATATTATTATTTTATTAAAGAAATTCCATTCCACCTTAAAAAACAGCCTTAAAACAATATTACTTTATATTCATAAAGTAAAGGCAAAAGTAAAATATAAAAATCCCTCCCTCAACTTCCTTCTTCCTTCAAGAAAAACCTAAAATATATTTCTTCTCCAGTCTTTCAATTAAAATTCAATCGAATAAAGCGCTTTGCACACACTTCTTATCTTCTGTTCAGGCTTCCCCTCAAGACAATATGCTTGGCGGCTCAACATCCCGTTATCCTTGGCATCCTTCGGCTTTTGGGGGATGAAAGAACAACCCTTGGCCACTTAAGAGCCTCTGTCTCGCTTCCTCCGACTGCCTTTCACCCTTGCCGCCTAAACGTTTCTAATTTGCTGATGGCTCACAAGGGAGTGTTCGTTCCCAGGACTCGTCCATCTCCATCTGCCTGTCCTTCCTCTGCTCCTTCTCCTTCTCCTTCTCCTGCTGCCTTCCAGGATGGCGTAATGCGGCATTTTCCATTTTCCACCCCTCCTGTCTTGGTCTTGGGTTTGGGTTTTCCCCGCCGGCCTTTCCTTCTGCTTTTGCGGCCGCTGTGCTGATGGAATAATAAAACCGCGCGTGTTTTTACTACAAATTGACGCTGCTAAAGATCAAATGGCAAAAGCCTGGCCCGCCCCCCATTTTCTGCCTCTCTTTTGTACACGGAAAAAGCAGAAATGGGAAAATGTACTTGGAAAAAATCAAATGAATAAATATTATTATCCATCTTGTTAAGGATTTAATAATTAACATTATGTACTAATACATTTTCTATCATCTCATTTTGGTTCTTTTCAATCAAACTTTTTAACTAGCTTGCTTTTAAGATTAGGATACTGATGAGGCACTGGCATAGCTGCAAGGTTTATGAGTACTTTTGATTTCCTTTGTTTTTAAATATTTATTTTTTAATTATTATAATCATATATATATATAAGAACATCTTAAGACACTGACTTAGCTGTTAAGGGTACATATTAAATTTGAAGTATTTCTATCATAGGGAAAAATCATAGAAAATATATAAATACAGTTTACTCCGTAAATAGTTGTCTATTTTTTGATTAACTAAATACTAGTTAAGTCCTACTTATCCTACTTCTACAGATATACAGTAGATCCCAGAACAAATTCCGAATTTTTTTGTGTGTCTCCCCTGGCTTATTTGTCTGCATTCCCCATTTTTTTAATATTAATTTTATAATAATTATACGTAGATATAGTTATATATAAACATCTTTATTCACTGTCTTAGCTCTTTACGGTTCAGATTAAATTTGGAATGCTAAGAAAACGTTGGAAATCGCCTTTCAATAATATTTATGTGTATATTAGCCATATCTTATCTTACCTTAAATGGTAGAGAAAAATCATAGAGCTCATATATTTTACTCAGTAAATAGTTGCCTTTATTTTGATTAACTAAATACCAGCATAAACCTGCTTATGTACAGATGAACAGTAAGTCCCAGAACAAATTCCCAAATTTTTTGCGTGTCCCCCTGGCTTACTTGTGTGTGAACGCTCCACGTGTAGATTGAATTGAATTGCTCGGGGGATTTTATGGCACGTTGCGGAAATCGTTTTATTATCCTTGTTGCCCGTTTGTGGCTGTTCATTCCGGGCGCCCGGACTCGTTGGCAAAGTGCGTGGGTGGCAACCGGAGCCGTACCCGAGGCAATTTATTATCTGACGCCAGCATGTGTAAATAAACTTGGCGAGCACTCCACTCCCCCTGCGGGGAAGGACTTGGCCGCAGGAGCGCCGGAGCGCCGGACCGACAATTGCGTGGCAGTGTCACGGATTCGCTCGTAACGAGCTAAACAAGATCCCGGCGGGAGCGATAAGGACGTAATCAAATTATGCACAGGACCAAAGGGGATTCGGGTTGATTTTAAGTTAATTAAAAATCATGACAAAACAACGCCCTGCCGTGGCCGGGTTTACTTTGGCCCGGCCTGCTGCTGAGCTTTGGGATTGGGTGATAAGCGTGTAAGTGCACAGATTGAATTAATTACGGAGTGCGGAGTGCGGGGTGCGGAGGGGGTGGGTTTGGGGCCAAAAATGGAGGAAGGCCTGGCAAACACCACGTGGTGACCCTAATCAAGTGTCGTAAAAGTTGGGTCCCGTTTAATTACTGCTGGTGTGGTCCCCTCTCCGTCATTAGGGGCAAAATTAATTAGTCCGGGCCGGTTTTTTCTCTCCTGGCTTCCTTTTCCATTCTGTGGCGGTGGCATTAAAAATGAGATTTTAATTAATTCAGTTATTAGTCTAAATATATGTTATATCCCTCTCTGGGCCAGGGAAATGTGTATGGAAAGTTCTCGGAAACTACGTGTATATTAAACAATCATCATTAGAGTCATCATCATCATCGGGGCATAGCAATCTATTAGGTCTATTAAAGGCGGAAAATTGCTCTAAAATTTGGTACATTTTCGAGCCACAGCTTAGCACGGAGATATGATCAAAACATTTGCGTAATTTAGGGTTATTTAAAAAAGGAAATTAATGAAAGTTTCTGGTGTTCGGTGTTCGGTGTTCGGTGAGTCATGCCGGATGGAAACCAGTGTTTTTAACTAAATGGGCACTTTTTGTTTGATAATTTTAAATAATTACAGAAAATGTTAATTGTCCAGAGCTATTACTAAGTGATTTTATAATGACTCAGGCTATTATTGTTAACAAAAACAACTGGAGAACGTTTAAAATTGTCAGTTTACTTTTTTACTTACTCTTTTACCTTTACTTTCTTATTTAAGGCACTTCTTAGGAGGATCGGATAAGGTAAAGCTTTTGTATTAGAAATATTCCCTAGACCCTAAAAAAAGTATTAAAATAATAGAGGTACGTAATACCTTAGTGAATTTAATATTGCATTCTCTGGGATAAGTAGAATTATCTATTCAATTTAAATTATTTAAGGCACTATTTAGTAGGTTTCTAATTTATTAAAACCCTCATAAAAATTGGCCAAAAATGTATCTTTAAACTGAATATGCAGTCTTATTAATTACCTAAAAATTAACACAGAACTGCTTTCCGAATTGTTTTTACTTTGTTATGAATATTTTTATCCTTGAGTTGTCATTAGGACATGAAAAACCCCATTTAAGTACCTAAAAATACGTAAACCTGAGGTCTTCTCAACAGCATATTTTGGCCAAAAATGGAATGTCAACAAAATGCCGTATATGATCCGATTCGCCGTTAAAAGCTTAATTATTTTTGGTATAAATATTTTTATCCGTGAACTGTCCTTAAAATTAGGACATAAAAACCCCATTTAACTACCTAAAAATGCGTAAACATGAGGTCTTCTCAACAGCATATTTTGGCCAAATATATAATGTCAGCCAAATGCCGTATGTGGTTCGATTCACCGTTAAAAGCTTAATTATATTTGGTATAAATAGCAGCAGCCCCCAGCAGCATTTATGACATACACAGAAACAAAAGTCGTTTGGGCCTGAAAGTATGCTGCAAAATACTACAAAATAATAGTAGCGTGCAACTGCTTTTCAAAATCTAACGGTTCGATTCGCCGCTAAAACCTTATTTAATTAAGCAATGATTTTTTCTTAACTCTGATTTGTCCAATAAATTAGGGTAAAAAACTACCGATTTAAGGACCCAAAAATTCGTATATATGATGTCTTCTGGAGAGCATATTTTGGCCAAAAATGGGTTGACAGCCAAATGCCGCATATCTTTCGATTTGCCACGAAAACCATATTTAATTAAGCAATTATTTTTTTCTTAACTCTGATTGTTGTCCCTAAAATTAGGATATAAAAAACTACCGATTTAAGGACCCAAAAATTCGTATATATGATGTCTTCTGGAGAGCATATTTTGGTAAAATAATGGGTTGACAGCCAGATGCCGCATATCTTTCTATTCTCAACGAAAACCTTATTTAATTAAGCAATGATTTTTTTCTTAACTCTGATTTGTCCAGCAGCATTTATTAAAATTAGGGTATTAGAATGCCAATTAAAAAAAGGGTATCTTTGAGCTCTTCTTGAGAGCATAACTTGGCCAAAAATTAAAAGATAGCTAAATGCCGTATACTTCCCGATTCACCGTTTAAATTTTAATTAGTTGGCAATAAAATATTTGAAAAACTAAGAAAAAAAATTTTGGCCAATTTTTGAAAAAATGATAAGGGGTTACATCATTAAAATTGTCAAAAATTGGCCAAAAATTAATTTTTTCTGATCTCTAAACTCAATATGCAGATTAATTAACCTAATAAAAACTAACACAGAACTGCTTTCCGAATTGAATTTGAGGCTGATTTGACTTTGTTATGAATATTTTTAATCTTGAGTTGTCCCTAAAATTAGG